>JARQOC010000009.1:62091772-62106895 GCA_033576535.1 Allobates femoralis
AGTTCAGTGGGGGCGGCTTTACACCACTCCATCCGACACTCGGCATTGTGCTTGGTGATGTGGCTCCCAGGTGATGAGGAAGTTTGAGGAGGAAGAAATGTCATGAACAGACCTATATTACCCCATTGGTTCCTATTACAGGATATGCTGATACCAGTGAGCCCTGCAGCACCGGCTGCTCTGTCACATGGTAGTAAAGGCACACGGCATGGTGTGGGGTAATGGCAGTGGTTATACATTGGGGGCAATTGGGCTGAAGGAAAAAAGTGAATTCAGTGAACACGTGTCCATTACTTTTCTCCATATAGTGAATACTTTCAGGACAGTCATGACAACGTGATGAGAACATGCAACTGACGGCCCAAATGATAACTTGCCGCTCCATAAGACTGACATATAATCTATAGTTACAGTCATGAACCCCCATTAGATCAGGCAAATCTTTTTACATTGCAGTCAAGCTTTCCTCCACTAGATGGTGCTGTGCTGCACATTATAAGATGTTCTGAATAGTTGCACAGCACTCCACCTGGCCAGACTTGGTATTGCAAGGTAAAAAGCCCTAATAAGATATTTGCATCCCAGCTCTGCTTGCTGTCAGTGAATGAAAGACATTGACTTCTTTGCATTCAGAGGCTGAAAACAATTACAGACGTCATATTTCCCATCCTCCAGACACCGGGCCTGTGAGCCGGACATAGTTTACTTTATGTTCTGCAAAAATTGTGCGTGGCCCCTTTAAAAGAATAAAAAAAAGAGAAAAGAAATACTCATTAGACTATTAATGAAACGGCATCGGGATTTATCTCTCTGTCTTTTCGGACGCTATATGGATAGAAAACATTTCTATTATTTTGTCATCTAACAGGGAGACATGATATATTACATCCAATTAATGCACTCCAATGGAATCTAATTAACGGGTGCTGGGGAAGGGATGGTAAAATGAGACAATAAAACACTGGCCCATGTGTACGGCGAGGACCAAGAGCTGATTGCTTGCAAAATACATTTCACAGTTGGGTGTAATGCCCTTTGAGTCAAATACATTACCTAAAAGATATAGAGAACACTCCCTGCAATACCACTGATCACCACTGGGGGCTGAAACAAAAACTGCAGGAAAAAGCTACAAAATGCGCAAATAAAAGGCATTTTAGCCAATAGAAACTGGTAAACTTGTGTTATTAATATATTAACATCCAGTTGTCAGGTAGTAAAATCCAATCGTAGACTCCAATGGCGACTCACAGATAACGTAGGGGACATCTTGGACGCAATAAGAGTTACTGCTGTATTTGGTATCAGGTGTGCTGAGCTGTCAGTAGTTGATTGACAGTGCAGGCTTCCATTCTGGTTTTGGGAGGTGCTGAGTTGCTCAGGTGTCCATCTTCCCTGTGATTGCTCTGCTACTTTGCTGAGTAGCTTTCCCCCCTCCTTCTATACCTTCTATGTGAAGTGCTGTTTGGCCTGCACACCTGTGTCTGTCTTGTTCTGATCTTTGTTATCTGATCCCGACTGTTGCTTGATTTCTCTTTTGTCTGCTTGTGGTTTTTGTGTACTTGTTGTGATTTCTTGGTATTTTGATCCCTGGACCGTGACCTGAATTTGTTCCAACTGACTCACTGAATTCTCCTAATGCCCTTCTGGAAACCTGACCCTGGACCGCTCCATGACTACATCTCTGTCTACTCCCTGAATCCTACGAGCTCTCCTGGAAACCTGACCCTGGACTATTGCATGACTATGTCTCTGTCTACTCCCTGAATACTGCACATGTTCTAGATACCTGACCCTGGATCATCCATGGATATAACTCAATCTACTCTCTGAATACTATGAGCTCTCCTAGAACCTGACCCCAGACCGGTCCATGACTATATCTCAGTCTACTCCCTGAATAATATGAGTTCTCCTGGAAACCTGATACTGGACAGGTCATGACTATATTTCAGTCTACTCCCTGAATACTAGAAACTTAACCCTGATCCCAGACCAGTCCATCACTATGTCTCAGTCTACTCCCTGCATACTATTTTCTCTCCTGGAAACCTAACCCTGGAAGGTTTCATGACGATGTCTCTGTCTACTCCCTGAATATTAAGAGCTCTCCTATAAACATGACCCTGGACTGTTGCATGACTACATCTCTGTCTAATCCCTGAATACTACAAGCTCTCCTGGAACCTGAATCCCGATTTCTGAACTTCCCTGCTGTCTATGCTACCTGAAAGTTGTCACACCCTAGCTATTGGTAGTGTCTAGCGCCACAGGTGCCCTGTGCAAGCACAATATATGGGCCCTTTTCAATCCAATAATCCATGGCAATGCCCAAGTCCACCTGCTCTAGGGGTAGAAACGGGCCCCCTCACCTCTTGGGCCCCTGTGCAGTACCAATGATCCTCACGGGGTGCACTTAATTTCAAGAATTTTCAGTACACAGACCAGTAGAAGAGAAAGGGGTCAGACCCTTACTCTTCCTTCATAACTGCGGTGTCATGGCTGACCTATAGAAGGTAATGATCTGAGATGCACAGAGACAAGGAGGAGGGGGAGGCTCCTGCTGCAGTCAATTGTCTTACAATCACACACACGACAACACAGTGCAAAATGTTTAATGAAACCTAATTGCAAAAATGATTTCTAGCCGCAGATAAGTAAAAACAATTATCCCAAAAGGAGCTTAGACTTCACATAGGAGTCTACAATGAAGTTGAGTCTACGGAAAGTAAAACCTTGGCCATAATGCTGCCCATAGTTCCCATAGGTGTGTTTAATCGATTGGCAGTAAATCTCTACCTCCCCAATTGGCTTGTTCCAGTTCATCCCATGGTTATCTATCGTTATGGGAGGGGGAGAGGGGGGTCGGATGAGCAGAATGTATTGACATGTCCATGAAGCCGTTCCGGGACAACCTTCATCTTGGTGGAACCGGTCATTATCCAGTGGAGGGAGATCAATCCACAGATGTGGTCAGTGAAGCGATGGAGGAATGCGCGTGATTACCGGTGATACATTATTGCACGGAGATGCCAATACTGCAAGATCAAGAGCCATAGAAAACCGCCATATCACTGCCGGATACCTGCGGTATTGGAGTAAAGCGCCAAGGGTGGACGGGCGGCAATGACATCGCTGTCAATCATTAGGAACCGAGATGGATCGACGGATCGTATTCAATGGACAATCTGCAAGGTGGAAGGATGGAGAGCGAGGCGAGGGCCGAGACGTCACAGTTACACTTCCCAAATCTTCATTCCATTTTCCTCTTGTTTATTTTGTGCTGTTGTTTGACCTATTCTTTGTTTTTCATTCCTATTTTATATTTGTTGGCCATCGCTGATGCGCAAATGGTTTCGACCCATTCACCAACTGCAATGCTGAATTTGTCTAGTATATTCTAGCTCTCCCATTAATCAGTAATTGTATGTAAACTTGATGAAAAGGAGGAGCGGAAGGCTTCTGCTGCAGTCAGTTGTCTTACAGCCATACACAGGTAAATGCAGAGGAAGAGGAGAAATGGCTAATGATCTGAGATGCTCAGAGACAAGGAAGAGGGGAGGTTCCTGCTGCAGTCAGTTGTCTTACAGCCATACACAGGTAAATGCAGAGGAAGAGGAGGAGAAATAGCTAATGATCCAAGAGACACAATGCACAGAGACAAGGAAGAGGGGAGGTTCCTGCTGCAGTCAGTTGTCTTACAGCCACACACAGGGCAGAGGCAGTAGAGGAGAAGTGGCAAATGATCTGAGACGCACAGAGAAAAGGAAGAGGGAAGGTTCCTGCTGGAGTCAGTTGTCTTACAGCCACACACAGGCAGAGGCAGTAGAGGAGAAGTGGCTAATTATAAGAGATGCACAGAGACAAGGAAGAGGGAAGGTTCCTGCTGGAGTCAGTTGTCTTACAGCCATACACAGGTAAATGCAGAGGAAGAGGAGGACAAATGTCTAATGATCTGAGATGCTCAGAGACAAGGAAGAGGGGAGGTTCCTGCTGCAGTCAATTGTCTTACAGCCACACACAGGGCAGAGGCAGTAGAGGAGAAGTGGCAAATGATCTGAGACGCACAGAGAAAAGGAAGAGGGAAGGTTCCTGCTGCAGTCAGTTGTCTTACAGCCATACACAGGTAAATGTAGAGGAAGAGGAGGAGAAATGGCTAATGATCCGAGATGCACAGAGACAAGGAAGAGGGAAGGTTCCTGCTGGAGTCAGTTGTCTTACAGCCATACACAGGTAAATGCAGAGGAAGAGGAGGACAAATGGCTAATGATAAGAGATGCATAGAGACAAGGAAGAGGGGAGGACCCTGCTGCAGTCAGTTGTCTTACAGCCACACACAGGACAGTGTAAAGGAAGAGAAGTGGCTAATGATCTGAGATACACAAAGACAATATGGAGGGAGAGGCTCCTGCTGCAGTCAATTGTCTTACAGCCACACACTGGCAAATGCAGAGGAAGAGGAGTAGAAGTGGCTAATGATCCGAGATGCACAGAGACAAGGAGAAGAGGCAGGCTCCTGCTGCAGTCAGCTGTCTTACAGCCACAAAGAGGACAGGGCAGAGGAAGAGGAGGAGAAGTGGCTAATGATTCAATCACACAAAGATGAGGAGGGGGAGGCTCCTGCTGCAGTCAGTTGTCTTACAGCCACAGAGGTCAATGCATAGGAAGAGAATGAGATGTGGCTAATGATCTGTGATGCACAGAGACAAGAAAGAGGAGAGGCTCCTGCTGCAGTCAGTTGTTTTACAGCCACACACAGGTCAAGGAAGAGAAAGAGGAGGAGAAGTGTCTAATAATCTGAGATGCACACAGACAAGGAGAAGAGGTAGGCTCCTGCTGCAGTCAATTGTCTTACAGCCACAAAGAGGACAGGGCAGAGGAAGAGGAGAAGTGGCTAATGATTCAAACACACAAAGATGAGGAGGGAGAGGTTCCTGCTGCAGTCAGTTGTCTTACAGCCACACACAGGTCAGTGCAGAGGAAGAGGAGAAGTGGCTAATGATCTGAGATGCACAGAGACAAGGAGAAGAGGTAGGCTCCTGCTGCAGTCAATTGTCTTACAGCCACAAAGAGGACAGGGCAGAGGAAGAGGAGAAGTGGCTAATGATTCAAACACACAAAGATGAGGAGGGGGAAGCTCCTGCTGCAGTCAATTGTCCAACAGCCACACACAGGTCAATGCAGAGGAAGAGGAGAAGAAATGTCTAATGATCCAAGATGCACAGAGACGTGGAGAAGAGGTAGGCTCCTGCTGCAGTCAATTGTCTCACAGCCACAAACAAAACAGGGTAGAGGAAGAGGAGGAGAAGTGGCTAATGATTCAAACACACAAAGATGAGGAGTGGGAGGCTCCTGCTGCAGTCAGTTGTCTTACAGCCACACAGGTCATTGCAGAGGAAGAGAAGGAGAAATGTCTAATGATCCGAGATGCACAGAGACAAGGAAGAGTGGAGTTCCTGCTGCAGTCAGTTGTCTTACAGCCACACACAGGACAGTGCAAAGGAAGAGAAGGAGAAGTGGCTAATGATTCAAACACACAGAGATGAGGAGGGGGAGGCTCCTGCTGCAGTCAGTTGTCTTGTAGCCGCAGATGTCAATGCAGAGGAAGAGAAGGAGATGTGGCTAATGATCTGAGATGCACAGAGACAAGAAACAGGGGAGGCTCCTGCTGAAGTCAGTTGTTTTACAACTACACACAAGGCAGAGGAAGAAGAGGAGAAGTGACTAATGATGTGAGACACACAAAGGCAAAGAGGAGGGGGAGGCTTCTGCTGCAGTCAGTTGTCTTAAAGCCTCACATAGGTCAACGCAGAAGAAGAGAAGTGGCTAATGATCCGAGATGCACAAAGACAAGGAAGAGGGGGAGGCTCCTGCTGCAGTCAGTTGTTTTACAGCCAGGCACAGAAAAATGCCAAGGAAGAAAATAAGTGGTCAACGATTCGAGATGCACGGAGACGATTTCTCAGTTTTAATTTTATTGACATAGAAAGGGATCTAAGGAACGGGAAGAAGCTGTTATGGAGGTCGTCCTCGGACCCTTAGTTCCCACATGCTCCTGGTAGGGCATCATGTCCACCGTTGGGCATCCAATGAAGGTTCGTAGACCCCATAAGTGGACTTCCCTCCAGGGGCGTTGGGGCATACCATGCCATGTGCATTAGCGCCCTTAGCATCGGTATTTAACAGAGACCAGGTTGAACCTTACAAAGTTTGGGGACCTCACGTCAAACCCTACAGCCAAAGCCGCCCCACCCCGTCCCGTATGTAAGGTCGTGCGTGCGCTGATTAACATTTCCCATCCTTGAAAAGAAAACACAAGTGGTGAATAATGAAGCGCATTTAGAAGTTGTGTGCAATTACGGCTGACCTATCTGCACTCTGCAGAGTTTGCTCGCGAGTACGCAGACAGTAATGTTATGCAGAGTCTTTAAATTGAGATATCGGGAAAAAAAATGTTTATTTTTTTATTATTTTTTTTCTTTTCTGTCGTTATCTCATTTGGTCATAAATAGATTTAAGCTCCAGTCATGTGCTGCCGGGGTTCAGACCAGAGGGGCCTCATGTGGAAAGTGGAGCAAAACCCTTAGATTGCATATGATGGAGTCAGCTGTAGGTGGATGTCACCACAGTGCCCCCTGGTGGCCGCATCGCAGGTTATCAATATCAATTGACGTTTCTTCCTTGCGTTGAACGTTTCTGTCGTTTCATTGTGCGTTACGAATATGTATAAATGACATCTGTTCAACGATGCTAAATGGATATATCACAATGCGGCACCGGTGCTGATATATAAACCATAGAGTGAAGGAAAAAGCTGGGGTTGTCAATTAATCAGTCTCTGCTGGTTTTACATAGGACTGCAAATGAGTAGAGATGAGCGAGCACTACCATGTTTGGGTTTTCGTACTCATAGGTTGGACACTTGATGTTCGCAACCCGGGTACCTGAAGTGAGGTATTGCCCGGCAACATTGTAAATGGATGCTATGGTCACACGGACGAAGATCTACTGTGATGTAAAACCAGATTGCTTCGCTGGGACTTGTAGTGCTAGGAATCTTATTTGATTTTAAGGGTTGGTTTTAGAGGTTAGTCAGAGAGCTGGGCGGGTCTGGCTAACCACATACCTCCCATAGGTGTGTCTCATGCATATAGTGAGACTACAGATGTATCACATGACCTCTGATGTCAGACAGTTTCTGCGGACTTCCTGTTTGAACACATGATGTGGAAAACTATGTGTGAGTGTGCAGCCGGCTGGAGCTCCTGAGAGTCCAAGAAGCGACCGAGGCTACTGGAGATCTGGACTCACGACAGGTGTCAATGTCCAGAGGTCAACTATCGGTTCTGGACTCCCTCCATTTTGAGGAGTTACAGTAATTTTTATTCTCCTGGTGAGGTTCATTTGCAAAACTGTAAGTCATGATGAGCAGCACGGACCAGAGGCGATGATGCAGCATAGTCTGATAGACCGGACAACACCTAGAACAATGAGGAGCAATAGAGCTGGACATGGATAAGTGGATACAAATACGTGCACATCATCCTGGCACAGCAGGACAATGTATGTCATTAGGCACCTTGTCATGGAAGGGTCGATTGTGTGGAAGGCAGCTTTGAACAGTAGAGCCAAGTTGATAGACAGGTGTCTTGGTGCAACAGAGCCAAGTGTTAAGACAGTATCTTGGGAAAAAAAGGAGCTGAAATTGAAGTCAGGAACCTTGATGTGGCAGAGGTGAGTGAGAGGACAGCGCCTTGGCAAAAGAGCTGAGTGTGCAGACAGCATCCTTGGTGTAACAGAGCTGAGAGTGAAGACAGTGCTTTAGGTCAGAAGAGCTGAGTTGGCAGAAAGGAACCTTGATGTGACAGAACCAAGTTGTTCAAATATCAACTTGCAACATAGAACTCAAATGGCAGACAAGCACTATGAGCTTTGGTAACTTCCATTGATAGCTTGCTATATCTTGGTATCAGTGTGGAGGGGTGAGCTGTGGAAAGAAAAGCCATATTGAACTCGTATTTGAAGATCGCTGCCTGAACCTTTCTTTACCACGTCTTTCTTTACCCCTTTGTGTTGGACTAGTGTCCTGCTGCTGCACTGCGCACTAGTCCGGGCCGAGCTTAGGGTAAAACAGAGGCAGGAACGTGATTGCCGCATGGGGTGAACGAACCAGTCTAGAGACATCAGGGTTGCCCCGGATAAGTGTGAGGGATTTCCCTGACTTTCTATCCCTAGTGGTAGTATTCCGCATCCCTCTATCTCTCTTTGCACCATTTGGCTCCTTTGCCGAGCATAACAGCTAGCTTTAGTAGGGAGTACTTGAACACTCATGCAACAAGCAGCCACCTAAGCAGTGGCGTAACTTCAGGCCCAGGGGCCCCGATGCGAAAGCTCCAATGGGGCCCCTAATTATTGCAAATCTTTAATAGTATTAGTCTTTTTCTATAGGCCAAAAGGACTTTTGGGGCCCCCTAGGCTGCAGGGCCCGGGTGCGATCACAACCCCAGCACCTGAGCATACCTAATACTGGAGTATTGTCTATGTTTTCTATGGTCTTCCTAATTTGCACTGCATCATATTGGGCTTTATATGGCACTGTACGGCACGGACGGTATAACATTTTATGTTGTGCTGTCTGGCACTTTTATTTGAACATAGTACAGTATAGTTTATTGTTAGCACTATACTTGAGTATTATTTATGTCTTATCATTTTGCACTGCATCATATTGGACTCTGCATGACACTTTTATTGGAGGACGGTAGTGTCAAGCAATGTGAAATGAGAGTAAAAATGTAGATGCTGATGAGTTGCTGTCTATGTGTAGGCGGCTCTGCAGGTGGGGATTTGTGAGTTGTCAAGTGACCATGATCTTTAAATAGTTCCCTCTTCCACAGGTGTCGCTGATAGAGTTTAGTCTCTGCAAGACCTGGAGCTGGGAAGAAGTGTGTGCTTTTTGCTGAAGCCTTTTTTTGGTGTTTTCCTTCTGTTGGGACTTGCTGTTCTTTCTGGTCTATGAGTGTAGGTGAGGGGGTCTTAGCCTAGGGTTGATCACACGTAGAGGGCAAGGGTGGCGGCCTGGACATCCTCGCCATTAGAACTATTTCTGGGAACAGGGTGAGTTAGGGACCCCGAGTCTAAGGGTCAGACTACCTCCCCTAATCGCCTTTCTCCCATCTTACCATCCTGCTTCCTGACTCCCTTTACCATTATACCACCCTGCATGACATTTTCATTTTGCGCTATATGGTACTTCTATTACATTATATTATGAAGCCACTTTTTGGCACATATTTAATAACGCACCAATCAGATTCTCTCTGTTATAAATTTATATTTAATACTGAAGCTGCACATAACAGGGAGAAAAACCATGTATAAAAACGTAAAATCAAATCCACCAGTCCCTATATTGTTCTTATCTAGCAGGGGCACGGCTCTGTATTTAAACCAGGCATTTAGCTCATGTTCTCAATCAATTGCTGCTAATGTTCCCAATCCATTTGCGGAGACCAATTAGGCAAAATGTCAGTGCAGAGCTCAAGTGCCGAGTTATGTAATAGAAAGTGACCTTCAGCCGTCACTCCGAGCCTTAAATAAAACCGCACCCGCCATTTACACTTCTCACCAATGATTCCTCCTCCTGGAAACCATCCAATCCTCATAAACAAAGAAGAACAGTGACTGGCTGAGAACGGCGGAGCCATATTATACACAAGTCAGACTTGTCATTGAAAGAAACACAAACCCCAACGTTCTACAGAGCTCCAAAATGTTTCATTAGCTTCTTTGTGATAGAGCTTAGGCTTGGTGGAATTCATAGAGTCCTAGAATGGTGGAGTTAGAAGGGACCTTCTGGGTCATTGTGTGAAGGGATCTCCTGAGTCATCATGTGAAGGGACCTCCTGGGTTATCATGTAAATGGACCTCCTGGGTCATTGTGTGGAGGGACCTCCTGGGTCATCGTGTGAAGGGACCTCCTGGGTCATCGTGTGAAGGGACCTCCTGGGTCATCGTGTGAAGGGACCTCCTAGGTCATTGTGTGAAGGGACCTCTTGGGTCATCATGTGAAGGGACCTCCTGGGTTATCATGTGAAGGGACCTCCTGGGTCATCATGTAAAGGGATCTCCTGAGTCATTGTGTGAAGAGACCTCCTGGGTCATCATGTGAAGGGACCTCCTGGGTCATCATGTGAAGAGACCTTCTTAGCCATCGTGTGAAGGGACCTCCTGGGTCATCGTGTGAAGGGACCTCCTGGGTCATCGTGTGAAGGGACCTCCTGGGTCATCGTGTGAAGGGACCTCCTAGGTCATTGTGTGAAGGGACCTCTTGGGTCATCATGTGAAGGGACCTCCTGGGTTATCATGTGAAGGGACCTCCTGGGTCATCATGTAAAGGGATCTCCTGAGTCATTGTGTGAAGAGACCTCCTGAGTCATCATGTGAAGGGACCTCCTGGGTCATCATGTGAAGGGACCTCCTGGGTCATCATGTGAAGAGACCTTCTTAGCCATCGTGTGAAGGGACCTCCTGGGTCATCGTGTGAAGGGACCTCCTGGGTCATCGTGTGAAGGGACCACCTGAGTCATCATATGAAGGGACCTCCTGGGTTATCATGTGAAAGGACCTCCTGGGTCACCATGACGGGACTTCCTAGGTCATCATGTGAAGAGACCTCCTGGGTCATCGTGTGAAGAGACATCCTCGGTCATCATATGAAGGGACCTTCCTGGTCATCGTGAGAAGAGACCTCCTGGGTTATTGTGTGAAGGGACCTCCCGGTTCATCATGTAAAGGGACCTCCTAAGTCGTCGTGTGAAGGGACCGCCTTGGTCATTGTGTGAAGGGACCTCCTGGGTCATCATGTGAAGGGATCTCCTGGGTCATTGTGTGAAGGGACCTCCTGAGTCATCATATCAAGGGACCTCCTGGGTTATCATGTGAAGGGACCTCCTGAGACATCATGTGAAACGACTTCTTGGGTCATCGTGTGAAGGGACCTCCTGGGTCATCTGGTCCAGCCCCTGACTCAAAGCTGGATTCGCTAAATCATCCCAGACATATGTCTGTCCAGCTTCTATGTGAAGACTTCCATTGAAGGAAAACTCACCACCTCTCATTGCCACCTGTTCCACTAAATGATGAACCTCACTGCCAAAATGTTTTTTTCTAATATCTAATCTGTGTCTCCTCCAATTCAGTTTCATCCCATTGCTTCTTTAAGAATAAAGCTGATCCCTCTACAGTGTGACAGCCCTTGAGATATTTGATGACAGCTATTAAGCCTCCTCTCAGTCTTCTTTTTTTTCCAGCTAAACATTCCCAGATCCTGTATTCGTTCCTCATAGGACATGGTTTGCAGACCGGTCCTCATTCTGGTTGCTCTTCTCTGAACTTGCTCCAGATTGTTGATGTCTTCTTTATAATGTGGTGCCCAGAACTGGACACAGTATCCAGATGAGGTCTGATCAAAGAGGAGTAGAGGGGATAATGACTTCACGTGATCTAGACTGTGGCTTCTGTTATTACATCCCAGAATTGTGTTTGTCTTTTCTCCTGCTGCATCACACTGTTGACTCCTGTGCGGTCTGTGATCTGTTAGTACCCAAGTCTTCTTTACAGGTGCAGTTGTTTAGCATTATTTGTTGAGGTTGGTGGAAATTTGAAATCTCCAGTCTCACTAGGTTCAGTATGATACAACCCAGGCTCAAGTAGTCTGGAGAATATCTCTTGTTTCACTAGCTCCATTGTAATACAGGTCAGTCTTAGCTTCCTTCCTTGTCTATTGGAGTCTGTGGTGGTCTTGAATACATCTCCTATTTAACTAGTTTCAGTAAGATACAGCCCTAGCTTAGATACCTTGTCTGAGTCGGCGGTAGTCTGCATTGCACCTCCGGTTTCACTAGCTCCATTATGATATAGGTCATTGTCTATTGGACTCAGAAGTGGTCTGGATTACATCTCCTGTTCCACTAGCTTCAATTCGATACAGCTCTGGCTTAGGTGCAGGGTCGGACTGGCCCACTGGGACACAGGAAAATCCCCCGGTGGGCCCCAGGTCCCGATGGTTTGCCGATATAATTAGCCTCTACCTCTCAACAGTATAGCAGGGAGATATGATCTCCCTACTTGTACCGCTGCCTCATATGCGCACAGCAGCACAGCGTGTGCACAGGAGGTCAGAGTCTCAGGGCGATGACATCATCGCTCCGGGACTCTGATGTCCTGTGCGCACGCAGGCAGCTCACTGGATTCCCTAGTGCTGGACTCTGCAGGATCGTTAGGTGCCTTGTCTAGTGGAGTCTGATAATCTAGAATACATCTCTTGTTTCACTAGTTCCACTGTGATATAGCTCAGGCACTGTCTACTGGAGTCTGCAGTGGTCTGGAGAACATCTCCTGTTTCACTAGCTCCATTGTGATACAGCTCCAACTTACAGTGGTGTTCAAAAGTCCTGCATAGGCATAGGATAAATAGATTTTTCAAGTTTTAAACGTTATCTGTCGAATATCTTCGATGCTAATATGACTTATTATATATGGTTTTGTTCAGAATACAATTTTGCATTCTCTCCCTGTAATATTTTTAGCTTTTGAAGCAGTTTTGCCTGAAATTATTGCAACAATATGGGAATTGAAAGCACAACTAAATATTGTACAGCTTCAGATCCAAAATTAGCCAATCACAGATGAGGTTCTTGTGATCAATCATAACCTGGATATGGCAGCCAATCACTTTCCATTACATTGCATCACATCTGCTGCTTTGTTTGTGTGTTTTATCTGTTGGTCTATCTAGTGAATCATACTGTAGAGCTTTATGATGGGAGCCTTCAGATTGTTGTCAGCGGAGGATCGTGTGCGAGTTGTGGTGCTACATGAAGAGGGTTATACTGGCCCCCAGATGGCAAGGAAGGTCGGCAGTAATCAGAGTACAGTCGTAAGAAGTTTGCAGAAACATAAGCAGCTTGGAATTACCCAGGACAGGTCCAGATCTGGTCGGCCCAGAATGTCAACTAAAGGAAGGATAGAGTACTGATAAGAACATCCCTTACCAATGGAAAGCTCACCTCTCCTCAGCTTCTGCGAGAATTACAAGAAAAGTGCAATATTGAGGTAGCAACATCAACTGTTAGAAAGAGATGTGTGGAAGCAGGATTGAGAGGGTGCAAGGCCTGAAAGAAGCCATTGATGACAGCCATACAAAGACAAAGGCGAAAACTGTGGGCATTGAAATATTCAAAATGGAGGAAGGAGGAGTGGGAAAAAGGGCTATTTAGTGATGAAAGCACTTTTTGCATTTTAGGAAATAATGACAAGTCTTATGTGAGAAGGTTTCCGCATGAAGAGGACAAGCCAGAGTGTTTGAGCTTCTCTGTGAAACATCCGATGAAAGTAATGGTCTGGGGCTGTATGGCAGCCAATGGTGTTGGAAGGCTTCATATTGTGGAGGGTATGGTTAATGCAAAAAAATACATACCGTATATACTCGTGTATAAGCCGACCCGTGTATAAGCCGACCCCCCTACTTTTGCCCCCAAAAACTGGGAAAACTTATTGACTCGCGTATAAGCCGAGGGTGGACTCCAGCACAGGTATACAACCCCCAGCAGTGAGGTATACAGCAGCCTCCCCAGTGGTAGTATACAGCAGCAGCCCCAGTGGTAGTATACAGCAGCCCCAGAGGTATATACAGCCCCAGAGGTATATGCAGCTCCAGAGGTATATGCAGCCCCATATGCAGCCCCAGAGGTATATGCAGCCCCAGAGGTATATGCAGCCCCAGAGGTATATGCAGCCCCAGAGGTATATACAGCAGCAGCAGCCCCAGTGGTATATACATCAGCAGCCCCAGTGGTAGTATACAGCAGCCCCAGAGGTATATGCAGCCCCAGAGGTATATGCAGCCCCATATGCAGCCCCAGAGGTATATGCAGCCCCATAGGTATATGCAGCCCCAGAGGTATATGCAGCCCCAGAGGTATATGCAGCCCCAGATGCAGCCCCAGATGCAGCCCCAGAGGTATATACAGCAGCAGCAGCCCCAGTGGTATATACATCAGCAGCCCCAGTGGTAGTATACAGCAGCCCCAGAGGTATATGCAGCCCCAGAGGTATATGCAGCCCCAGAGGTATATGCAGCCCCATAGGTATATGCAGCCCCAGAGGTATATGCAGCCCCAGAGGTATATGCAGCCCCATATACAGCCCCATATACAGCCCCATATGCAGCCCCAGATGCAGCCCCAGAGGTATATACAACAGCAGCAGCCCCAGGGCTGTATACAGCCGCAGCCCCAGGGCTGTATACAGCAGCAGCCCCAGGGCTGTATACAGCCGCAGCCCCAGGGCTGTATACAGCCGCAGCCCCAGGGCTGTATACAGCCGCAGCCCCAGGGCTGTATACAGCCGCAGCCCCGGAGGTATACAGGCCCCCCATCAAGTTCCAGGGCTCCCCCCCCACCTTGCGCGCAGCCTGTAAAGGAAAATCATACTTACCAGTGTCCAGTCGCGCCGTCCGCAGCTGCCGACATGACGATTCCGGGCTCCATTCAGCGTCTTCCGGCTTCCTGTGCGCGCGGGCAATGACGTCATTGCCCGCGACTACAGGAAATGCGGAAGACGCGGAATGAAGCCCGGGGATCGCGTGTCGGCAGCTGCGGACGGCGCGACTGGACACTGGTAAGTATGATTTTCCTTTACAGGCTGCGCGCAAGGTGGGGGGAGCCCTGGAACTTGATGGGGGGCCTGTATACCTCCGGGGCTGCTGCGGTATTTTTTTATTTTTTTTTATATACTCGCGTATAAGCCGAGGGGGACTTTTCAGCCCAAATTTTGGGCTGAAAAACTCGGCTTATACGCGAGTATATACGGTAGACATCCTTAATAAGAACATGCTGCCTTCTGCTCAACACCTGTTTTCAGGGGATTCTATCTTCCAGGATGATAATGCTCCTTGTTACAGAGCTAAGACAGTAACTGAATGGAAAAAAAAGAACAAGGTGGCTACTATTGACTGGCAGCCCAGTCCCCGGACCTCAATCCAATCCAAGGTATCGATAGAGATATCTAAAAAAACAGGCAGGGACCAAGAGAGAGTTGATTGAGGCTCTGATACAGGCC
>JARQOC010000009.1:62106995-62140339 GCA_033576535.1 Allobates femoralis
GGTTAGTCAGAGAGCTGGGCGGGTCTGGCTAACCACATACCTCCCATAGGTGTGTCTCATGCATATAGTGAGACTACTGATGTATCACATGACCTCTGATGTCAGACAGTTTCTGCGGACTTCCTGTTTGAACACATGATGTGGAAAACCATGTGTGAGTGTGGAGCCGGCTGGAGCTCCTGAGAGTCCAAGAAGCGACTGAGGCTACTGGAGATCTGGACTCACGACAGGTGTCAAGGTCCAGAGGTCAACTATCGGTTCTGGACTCCCTCCGTTTTGAGGCGTTACAGTAATTTTTATTCTCCTGGTGAGGTTCATTTGCAAAACTGTAAGTCATGATGAGCAGCACGGACCAGAGGCGATGATGCAGCATAGTCTGATAGACCGGACAACACCTAGAACAATGAGGAGCAATAGAGCTGGACATGCCGGACGGTAAATGGATAAGTGGATACAAATATGTGCACATCATCCTGGCGCAGGACAATGTATGTCATCAGGCACCTAGGCACGGAAGAGTCGAGTGTGTGGACAGCAGCTTTGAACAGTAGAGCCAAGTTGATAGACAGGTGTCTTGGTGCAACAGAGCCAAGTGTTAAGACAGTATCTTGGGAAAAAAGGAGCTGAAATTGAAGTCAGGAACCTTGATGTGGCAGAGGTGAGTGAGAGGACAGGGTCTTGGCAAAAGAGCTGAGTGTGCAGACAGCATCCTTGGAGCAGCAGATCTGAGAGTGAAGACAGTGCTTTAGGTCAGAAGAGCTGAGTGTGCAGACAGCATCCTTGGAGTAGCAGAGCTGAGAGTGAAGACCATGCTTTAGGTCAGAAGAGCTGAGTGTGCAGACAGGAACCTTGGAGTAGCAGAGCTGAGAATGAAGACCGTGCTTTAGGTCAGAAGAGCTGAGTTGGCAGAAAGGAACCTTGGAGTAGCAGAGCTGAGAGTGAAGACAGTGCTTTAGGTCAGAAGTGCTGAGTTGGAAGACAGGAACCTTGATGTAGAAGAGCTAAGTTAGCAGACAGGAACCTTGGAGTAGCAGATCTGAGAGTGAAGACAGTGCTTTAGGTCAGAAGAGCTGAGTTGGCAGACAGGAACCTTGGAGTAGCAGAGCTGAGAGTGAAGACAGTGCTTTAGGTCAGAAGAGCTGAGTGTGCACACAGCAACCTTGGAGTAGCAGATCTGAGAGTGAAGACAGTGCTTTAGGTCAGAAGAGCTGAGTGTGCAGACAGCAACCTTGGAGTAACAGAGCTGAGAGTGAAGACAGTGCTTTAGGTCAGAAGAGCTGAGTGTGCAGACAGGAACCTTGGAGTAGCAGAGCTGAGAGTGAAGACAGTGCTTTAGGTCAGAAGAGCTGAGTTGGCAGACAGGAACCTTGATGTAGAAGAGCTGAGTTGGCAGACAGGAACCTTGGAGTAGCAGAGCTGAGAGTGAAGACAGTGCTTTAGGCCAGAAAAGCTGAGTTGGCAGACAGGAACCTTGATATGACAGAACCAAGTTGTTCAAATATCAACTTGCAACATAGAACTCATATGGCAGACAAGCACTAAGAGCTTTGGTAACTTCCAGTGGTAGCTTGCTATATCTTGGTATCAGTGTGGAGGGTGAGCTGCAGAAAGAAAAGCCATATTGAACTCATATTTGAAGATCGCTGCCTGAACCTTTCTTTACCACACCTTTCTTTACCCTTTTGTGTTGGACTAGTGTCCTGCTGCTGCACTGCGCACTAGTCCGGGCCGAGCTTAGGGTAAAACAGAGGCAGGAACGTGATCGCCGCATGGGGTGAACGAACCAGTCTAGAGACATCAGGGTTGCCCCGGATAAGTGTCAGGGATTTCCCTGACTTTCTATCCCTAGTGGTAGTATTCCGCATCCCTCTGTCTCACTTTGCACAATTTGGCTCCTTTGCGGACCATAACAGCTAGCTTTAGTAGGGAGTACTTGAATACTCATGCAACAAGCAGCCACCTGAGCAGTGGCGTAACTTCAGGCCCAGGGGCCCCGATGCGAAAGCTCCAATGGGGCCCCTAATTATTGCAAATCTTTAATAGTATTAGTCTTTTTCTATAGACCAAAAGGACTTTTGGGGCCTCCTCGGCTGCAGGGCCCGGGTGCGATCACAACCCAGCACCTGAGCATACCTAATACTGGAGTATTGTCTATGTTTTCTATGGTCTTCCTAATTTGCACTGCATCATATTGGGCTCTATATGGCACTGTACGGCACTTTTATTGGAGGACGGTATAACATTTTTATGTTGTGCTGTCTGGCACTTTTATTTGAACATAGTACAGTATAGTTTATTGTTAGCACTATACTTGAGTATTATTTATGTTTTCTTTGGTCTTATCATTTTGCACTGCATCATATTGGACTCTGTATGACACTTTTATTGGAGGACGGTATTGTCAAGCAATGTGAAATGATGTAGATGTTGATGAGTTGCTGTCTATGTGTAGGCGGCTCTGCAGGTGGGGATTTGTGAGTTGTCAAGTGACCATGATCTTTAAATAGTTCCCTCTTCCACCGGCAGGTGTCGCTGATAGAGTTTAGTCTGTACAAGACCTGGAGCTGGGAAGAAGTGTGTGCTTTTTGCTGAAGCCTCGTTTGGTGTTTTCCTTCTGTTGAGAGTTGCTGTTCTTTCTGGTCTATGAGTGTAGGTGAGGGGGTCTTAGCCTAGGGTTGATCACACGTAGAGGGCAAGGGTGGCGGCCTGGACATCCTCGCCATTAGAATTATTTCTGGGAACAGGGTGAGTTAGAGACCCCGAGACTAAGGGTCAGACTACCTCCCCTAATCGCCTTTCTCCCATCCTACCATCCTGCTTCCTGACTCCCTTTACCATTATACCGCCCTGCATGACATTTTCATTTTGCTCTATATGGTACTTCTATTACATTATATTATGAAGCCACTTTTTGGCACATATTTAATAACGCACCAATCAGATTCTCTCTGTTATAAATGTATATTTAATACTGAAGCTGCACATAACAGGGAGAAAAACCATGTATAAAAACGTAAAATCAAATCCACCAGTCCCTCTATTGTTCTTATCTAGCAGGGGCACGGCTCTGTATTTAAACCAGGCATTTAGCTCATGTTCTCAATCAATTGCTGCTAATGTTCCCAATCCATTTGCGGAGACCAATTAGGCAAAATGTCAGTGCAGAGCTCAAGTGCCGAGTTATGTAATAGAAAGTGACCTTCAGCCGTCACTCCGAGCCTTAAATAAAACCGCACCCGCCATTTACACTTCTCACCAATGATTCCTCCTCCTGGAAACCATCCAATCCTCATAAACAAAGAAGAACAGTAAGTGACTGGCTGAGAACGGCCATATTGTACACAAGTCAGACTTGTCATTGAAAGAAACACAAACCCCAACGTCTACAGAGCTCCAAAATGTTTCATTAGCTTCTGTGTGATAAAGCTGAGGCTTGGTGGAATTCATAGAGTCCTAGAATGGTGGAGTTGGAAGGACCTCCTGGGTAATCGTGTGGAGGGACCTCCTGGGTCATTGTGTGAAGGGACCTCCTGGGTAATCGTGTGGAGGGACCTCCTGGGTCATTGTGTGAAGGGACCTCCTGGGTCATTGTGGGAAGGGACCTCCTGGGTAATCGTGTGGAGGGACCTCCTGGGTCATTGTGTGAAGGGACCTCCTGGGTCATTGTGTGAAGGGACCTCCTGGGTCATTGTGGGAAGGGACCTCCTGGGTAATCGTGTGGAGGGACCTCCTGGGTCATCATGTGAAGGAATCTCCTGGGTCATTGTGTGAAGGAACCTCCTGAGTCATCATGTGAAGGGACCTCCTGGGTTATCATGTGAATGGACCTCTTGGGTCATCATGTAAAGGAATCTCCTGGGTCATTGTGTGAAGGGACCTCCTGGGTCATCATGTGAAGGGACCTCCTCGGTCATCGTGTGAAGGGACCTCCTGGGTCATCATGACGGGACTTCCTAGGTCATCATGTGAAGGGAACTCCTGGGTTATCATGTGAAGAGACCTCCTGGGTCATCGTGTGAAGAGACCTCCTGGGTCATCATATGAGGAGACCTCCTGGGTCATCGTGTGAAGGGACCTCCTGGGTCATCTGGTCCAGTCCCCGACTCAAAGCAGGATTCACTAAATCATCCCAGACATATGTCTGTCCAGCTTCTATGTGAAGACTTCCAATGAAGGAAAACTCACCACCTCTCATTGCCGCCTGTTCTCACTGTCAATAAGTTTTTTCTAATATCTAATCTGTGTCTCCTCTAATTCAGTTTCATCCCATTACTTCTTTAAGAATAAAGCTGATCCCTCTACAGTGTGACAGCCCTTGAGATATTTGATGACAGCTATTAAGCCTCCTCTCAGTCTTCTTTTTTTTCCAGCTAAACATTCCCAGATCCTGTATTCGTTCTTCATAGTAAATGGTTTGCAGATCGGTCCTCATTCTGGTTGCTCTTCTCTGAACTTGCTCCAGATTGTTGATGTCTTCTTTATAATGTGGTGCCCAGAACTGGACATAGTATCCAGATGAGGCCTGACTAATAAGGAGTAGAGGGTGATAATGACTTCACATGATCTAGACTGGATGCTTCTGTTATTACACCCCAGAATTGTGTTTGTCTTTTCTCCTGCTGCATCACACTGTTGACTCCTGTGCAGTCTGTGATCTGTTAGTACCCAAGTCTTCTTTACAGGTGCAGTTGTTTAGCATTATTTGTTGAGGTTGGTGGAAATTTGAAATCTCCAGTCTCACTAGGTTCAGTATGATACAACCCAGGCTCAAGTAGTCTGGAGAATATCTCTTGTTTCACTAGCTCCATTGTAATACAGGTCAGTCTTAGCTTCCTTCCTTGTCTATTGGAGTCTGTGGTGGTCTTGAATACATCTCCTATTTAACTAGTTTCAGTAAGATACAGCCCTAGCTTGTCTGAGTCGGCGGTAGTCTGCATTGCACCTCCGGTTTCACTAGCTCCATTATGATATAGGTCATTGTCTATTGGACTCAGAAGTGGTCTGGATTACATCTCCTGTTCCACTAGCTTCAATTCAATACAGCTCTGGCTTAGGTGCAGGGTCGGACTGGCCCACCGGGACACAGGAAAATCCCCCGGTGGGCCCCAGGTCCCAATGGTTTGCCGATATAATTAGCCTCTACCTCTCAACAGTATAGCAGGGAGATATGATCTCCCTACTTGTACCGCTGCCTCATATGCGCACAGCAGCACAGCTTGTGCACAGGAGGTCAGAGTCTCAGGGCGATGACATCATCGCTCCGGGACTCTGATGTCCTGTGCACACGCAGGCAGCTCACTGGATTCCCTAGTGCTGGACTCTGCAGGATCGTTAGGTGCCTTGTCTAGTGGAGTCTGATAATATAGAATACATCTCTTGTTTCACTAGTTCCACTGTGATATAGCTCAGGCACTGTCTACTGGAGTCTGCAGTGGTCTGGAGAACATCTCCTGTTTCACTAGCTCCATTGTGATACAGCTCTAACTTAGCTACATTGTCTATTGGAGTCTGAGCCATCTCTTGTATGGCTGCATTGTCTGTTGAGGTCTGGGTTATATTTTCTATTTCTCTAGCTCCAGTATAATACAGATTTAGCTGCTTTATCTATTGTGTCTCCCTAGCTCCAGCCTGATACAGTTATAATAAGGGATCAGGGGCTGACTGGCAAATTTCGGACTGGGGGGGGGCAAGTACACAGCAGTGTCCCATGAGCAGTGAGCTTCAGGTGCAGAGCGGCCTCCCCAACCAACATGACAGATGGTCGGGGGGCCCCAAAACTGTTGCTCGAACACTGGACTGGGGGGCATCTGCCCTCCTGCCCTGCCCCCCATGCCAGCCAGCTCGTCAGGGACAGCAGTGGGGCCAAGTTGTTGAATCAGAGTGGTAGCATTACATGGAACCACTAAGAGGAAGAAATCATCTCTCAGGGTCTTGGGGGTCCTAACCAAGACCTAATCATGTGCATAAACCCCTTATTCATGAAAACCGATAAATAGGTATCAGGCTTAAGACAACATTCACTCCTTCACTGCTGCCTGATTAGTCCCCAAGGTAGTCTTTATCTTAAAGGGGTTGTTCACAGGGTAGATGATAACTAGTCATGATCAAGCACTAAGCTGCTCAAATGCTCAGGACTTAAATTGAGCAAGTTGGAGGCTCAGGCAGACTTGAGGAAACTCAAGCATTTTTGAGAAGTGTCTTCCAACTGAGTTCCATCATACTCGTTACTTTATAGTCTGAGTGTCCGATCTGCTCGATTTGAGTCCCGAGCACTTGTGCAGCTCAGTGCTCCCTCATTACGAGTGATAACCTGATGAGTGCTGACGTTCTCACCACATCTCTATTTATCATCTACAGGCCTGCTAGAGAGAGCCAAGCACTCAATGAAAATTGCTTTAAAATAGTCCAAAAATCAAGTTATTTGTACAGTAGGTGATGGCTGCCCAGCTTCTGCGCATGCGCACAGCCATTGACCCTAAGCAAACAATTTACATTGAATTCCACTATACTCGTTACTCGAGTAAAGCCAATCTGAGTGTCCGATCTGCTCAATTCAAGTCCTGAGTACTTGTGCAGCTTAGTGCTCTCTCATCACTAATGATAACCTGATGATGATTGCTGACGCTCTCACCACTTATCCATAACATGAAGCCTGATATTAATGGATCAACGGCCATACATGCGCACCACCTCTATAGTCATTGTCTACAAGCGTGCCAGAGAGCTCTAAGTGCTTCATGGACATTGCTTTAAAATGGTTCAAAAATTAAGATATTTGTTTGTACATTAGGTGATGGCCATGCAGCTTCTGCGCATGCGCACCACCATTGACGGTAAGCAAACAATTTACATTGAATTCCATTATACTCGTTGCTCGAGTCAAGCCCATCCAAGCGTCCGACCTGCTTGATTCTAGTCACTTGAACAGCTTAGGGATTGCTCATCACTAGTGATAACCATTACCACTTATCCATAAAATGGAGCCTGATATGAGTGGGTTGATGGCCGCGCATGCGCACCACCTCTGTACTCCTTGTAGAGAGCCAGGATTGGACTATGACTGCTTCATGAAAAATGCTTTAAAATGTTTCTAAAACTAATTAATTTATTAATACAGTACATATTGGCCATGTGACTTCTGCGCATGCGCACAACCATTGACGGTAGGCAAACAATTTACATTGAATTCCATTATACTCGTTGCTCAAGTCAAGCCCATCCAAGCGTCCGACCTGCTCGATTCTAGTCCCGAGCACTTGAACAGCTTAGGGATTGCTCATCACTAGTGATAACCATTACCACTTATCCATAAAATGGAGCCTGATGTGAGTGGGTTGATGGTCGCGCATGCGTACCACCTCTGTACTCCTTGTAGAGAGCCAGGATTGGACTATGACTGCTTCATGAAAAATGCTTTAAAATGTTTCTAAAACTAATTAATTTGTTACTACAGTACATATTGGCCATGTGGCTTTTGCGCATGCGCACAACCATTGACGGTAAGCAAACAATTTACATTGAATTCCACTATACTCGTTGCTCAAGTCAAGCCCATCCAAGCGTCCGACCTGCTCAATTCTAGTCACTTGAACAGCTTAGGGATTGCTCATCACTAGTGATAACCATTACCACTTATTCCATAAAATTGAGCCTGATGTGAGCGGGTTGATGGCCGCGCATGAGCACCACCTCTGAACTCGTTGTAGAGAGCCAGGATTGGACAATGACTGCTTCATGAAAAATGCTTTAAAATGTTTCTAAAACTAATTCATTTGTTAATACAGTACACATTGGCCATGTGGCTTTTGCGCATGCGCACAACCATTGACTGTAAGCAAACAATTTGCATTGAATTCCATTTGAAAGCTATTTTGATTTCAATCATGTAGGACCCTTCCTTTTCCTTGATTACACTGCTGCTCCTGACAGTCAATCTTGTCGAATAAGTATAATCTGCAAGAAATCAGAAAGTCAATGATCCAACTACGAAACTTGGTTACGGATTCCTCTGCGATCTCACGTCAGACATTGCATTGTTCTCTGATCTGATGACATTTGAAACCATTGATTTAGGCAAAGACCTTCAAACCCCTCCACTCCCCATCGTATCACATTGCATCCACAGGAGCTTGGCTACGTCCCCTAGATTGGACTATTTTGACATTATCTGATGGATCGGTGCATTTAGAGGTCGTTCTAGAGCGGTTCTAATCATTTATACCCCCATCCAAATAGTCACACATTTGGGTGGACTTATGAGGACAACCATGTCCATATGCTTTATACAGGGAGGATGTGACTGCTCTGACCCCATTATCCAGACGTCAGCTCTCTCCCCGGCTCACGATCGCTACCTATGTCATTTTCTGCATGTATTAGAGGTGATTTCCCCTTTAAGTGCAGTCTATAGTGAACTAATGCTCATGATTGCAGAAAGTAGTCCAATCATCCAAACTGCGGCGTAATTGTAGGGTTTCTCTGTAGACTGTAATTTTGCTCCTAGAAGGGGCTCGTGGGTGACTTTATGATTGTACCATACATACTTGAACCTGTGGTTTATTCTAAATGTCCACCTATGAGCACTACTAAATCTAAATGGATCATGCTGTAATATGATATACCTTTATAGTGGTTGGAGCTCAATTTTTTTTGATGCAGAAAATGTATAATCTCCCTACTCTCGAAAATCCCACAATGCCTTTCCGCCATCTCATCCTTCTTCTCTGCTCGCTTCCTTAAACTCAACATGGACAAAACTGAATTCATAGTCTTCCCCCCCAAGAAATTCCACCCCACCTCCCAACCTATCCATCTGCGTCAATGACTGCGCCATCTCCCCAGTGCCCCAAGCCAAGTGCCTCGGGGTAATCCTTGACTCCTCCCTATCCTTCAAACCCCACATCGAGGCCCTCACCACATCCCTCCGGCTCCAGCTCAAGAACATCTCGCGGATTCGCTCCTTCCTCACCCACGACACTGCTAAAACACTCATCCATGCTCTTATCATCTCCCACCTTGACTATTGCAACCTCCTTCTCAATGGCCTCCCGGCTAACTCCCTCACACCTCTCCAGTCTATCCTCAACTCCGCTGCCCGACTCATCTATATGTCCTCCCTCTACTCCCCTGTCTCCCCCCTCTGCCAAGCCCTTCACTGTCTCCCCGTCTCCAAGAGATCCCAATTCAAAACACTAACCATGGCGTACAAAGCCATACACAACCTGGCCCCACCATACATCTCCGACCTGGTCTCCCGATACCTACCCTCACGCAACCTCTGCTCCTCCCAAGAACTCCTCCTCTGCTCCCCCCTCATCACCTCTTACACAACCGAGTCCAGGACTTCTCCCAGGCATCTGCCTTACTCTGGAACTCCCTGCCCGAACACGTCAGACACTCTCCTACCCTGAGAAGCTTCAAGTGTCACCTGAAGACTCACCTGTTCCGTCAAGCCTACAACCTGCCATGAGACCCAGGCAACCGCCCCATACCTGACATTCCCCCATCCAACTGTATCCCCACCCGCCCTTCGTAGACTGTGAGCCCTCGTGGACAGGGTCCCTGCCCCTCCTGTACCTGTACGTCCTGATCGCCTAGATTTAGTGTACTTGTTCTTGTCTCCCTCATCCTCATGTAAAGCGCCATGGAACCTAATGGCGCTATATAAATAAATAATAATAATAAATATTCATATTTTACCATTCTCCAGTCACCACTAGGGGGAGCTCACAATCTTATTGCAAAACTGTCACGCCTATGTACGCTCAGCATGTGGCGGAATTCCCGGGTTACAATGGGGAACATTTAAAGGGGTCACTTCCTGACACTCTGCTGAATCTGCACCCTTTACTCCCTATCATCCCTATACGGGTCCTTTCCCCATCACCATCACATTCCTAGGCCCTTGCTGACCCTGCACTAACCCTGGTTAGTGCACAGGCAATCGATGACACTAGTCTCACCACTGCGATAACACAACACAAGATAATGGAGACAGACAAAGGGAAATAGAGACAAAAAGGAAAACACTCTAACTCCTCCAATGCAGCTAAACACCACAGCTGCAATTGTCACGACTCCTAAGCTTCTTCCTTCCAAAGTGGTCAACACAGAAAGAGAATCTATAACTGGCATCAGATGGGACAATACATGACCTTTTATAGTGGAGGGGAGTGGTCATAAAAACTTCACTTGAGAAAAGTTTACAAAGAACATTTAGATAGGAGAGAGTCTTCAACCCATTCAGCACTGAAAGAAAGTAGATTCACCCCAATACATGTGGTAGACTTGAAATAAATAATACATTGTGACTTTCTGGTCCCAGACTCATCAGAGGTCTCCCCAGGATGGGAAAAAAGGAAACAGTTAAACATTTTTACTTTCTTGTTTTGGCACCTACTGTTGAATGTGGTATCACGTCACATTGGTGGAGGTTCAACTACTGCTGGGATACAACACCACTTTATGATTGATGGGATAAGGTATCATTTTATGGCTGATGGTACCATTGCTAGGATATAACTCCACTTCATTATTGGTGGTGGTCTAGCTACTAGGACATCTACTTTATGATCAGGGGCGTAACTCCAATAGGTGCAAGGTTGCAATCAAACTTGGGCCCTGGAACCTAGGGGGCCCTAAAAGTCCCTTTAGCCTATATGAAAAATGAATACTATTGAAGACTTGCAATAACTGGGGGCTCCATTTGAGTTTCTGCATTGGGGCCCATGAGCTTTAGGTTACCCATTGGCAATGGGGTCAAACTATTGGTAAGATAAGTCATCACTTTAGAACTCTTGCTATCATATTATTATCACTTTATGATTGATAGGCTCCATCTGTGCTAGGATAAAGCATCACATTATGACTCCAAACATTACTAGGAGATTGCACCACTTTATGATTGCGGTACAATTGTTGGTAGATGATCTTCAATGGTCCAACATTTTCTTCTACGACATTGCACCATTTGACACTCAGTGGGGAGGGGTTCAATTATTGCTATGATATGAAATCACTTTCTGATTGGTTGGGGGCCAATTTTCGTTATTTGGCCTGGATCGTGGGGATCCAATCTCCCAGATGCCCACCAAATATGTCACAATGCAGACTTAGCGCTAGGACCCCTTTACTACTTTCACTTCAACATATCCTATGCCTGGTTGAAATTACCCATTAATTGGTCATTAATGAACCCATGTAGTCAACCATTGTCTAAAGACCAGAGACCCTGTCCTCAACATTGAAGGGGTCCCCAAGACATGGACCTCCACCAATAAGACATTTCTTGATAATCAGTGGGGCTTCAATTATTGCTATGATATGAAATCACTTTTACGGTTGGCTGGGGAACAATTATTGTTAGTTGAGGTGGATCATGGTGGTCCATCCTTCGGGATCTCCACCAAAAACGCCACAATGTAGATTTAGAACTAGGTCCCCTTCACTGCATTCACTTCAAAGAGGTTGGCATATCCTACCCTAGTTGGAAATACCCATTTATGTAGTCAACCATCGCCTAAAGACCGGAGACCTACCACCACTGTCCTTGGCGTTGAAGGAATTCCCAACCCATGGACCTCCACCTATAAGACATGTCTCGATAATTAGGGGGGCTCCATTATTGTTGTGATATGAAATCACTTTCTGATTGGTTGGGAGCCAATTATTTTAGTTGGGATGGATCCAGCTAGTCAACCATTGCCTAAAGATCAGAGAGCCAATTTTTGTTAGTTGCGACGGATTGTGGCGGACCATCCTCTGTGATCCCCACCAACAATGGTAGCCAGCCACCGCCTAAAGACTGGAGATCTCACACCCTTGTCCTTGGTGTTGATGGTTCCCAACTCATGGGCATACACCTATCAGATATTTCTTGGCAATCAGTGGGGGGTTAAATTATTGCTATGATATGAAATCCCTTTCTGATTGGTTGGGAGCCAATTTTTGTTAGTTGCGACGGATTGTGGCGGACCATCCTCTGTGATCCCCACCAACAATGGTAGCCAGCCACCACCTAAAGACGGAGACCTCATACCCTTCTCCTTGGTGTTGATGGTTCCCAACTCATGGGCATACACCTATCAGATATTTCTTGGCAATCAGTGGGGGGGTTAAATTATTGCTATGATATGAAATCCCTTTCTGATTGGTTGGGGGCCAATTTTCATTAGTTGGGACGGATTGTGGTGGTCCATCCTCTGGGATACCCACCAAAAGTGGTAGTCAACCACCGCCTAAAGACCGGAGACCTCATACCCTTGACGTTGACGTTGACGGGATTCCCAAACCATGGGCCTCCACCTACCCGACATTTCTACCCTTTAACATGGAGTATCCGGCTCTATTTTATTTTTTCTCCTCTACGTAGACTTTGGTTTTCTGAGGGCAGCCAGACATCAATTCTACAAATTCCCCAACCATGCAGAGAGTCTTTCTAGCAAACATCTTTGTCCTCTTCCTCAAGGTTGCTTGTAGTAAAGCTTTTTCCCTTCCTGTCACTTGAGTTCGTGTTCCGACTGCTGACAGCTTGATTCTTTAGTCGCGGCTTCTGCAAGGCTTGCTGCAGCCTAGGTCAGTCATGCAAGGGTAACCTGGTGGAAGCCAAGTGCTGCTGATGCAGATAAGTGCTGCTATATTGTGCACACGTCCTGTATGGAGCACTCTGATCCATTAACTGGATTCCACTATCTCACTGCAGAGCTCTCACCTGCTCGCGTCCCCTGGGATCATGGAGTATTTCTGATTTATTACACCTGACTTTTCTTCATAGTCCCATTCCTCCTGACTCTTCATCATTACGAGAGGGGATCAAATCTGAGAGCACCTTAAAGCCTTAGATATTTATAGTGCGGATCCATCACCTGCATTCACTGCACTGCGTCTTGTAAATTTGCTGACGCATTTCGGTTAATAGAGGATATCTTGCTGCAGTGCCCAAGCATGCTGTGACCAGGAATTAATAAGGTGCCATCAAGTTGGCTTCAACTACTGGCAACCATATCTAAGGGATCTCAAGGACATACCGTCTTCTTGTTGAGCTTCTCGTGATGTCTTTGTAATTGTGACTACTTTCTTCTCTCTATTCAGCTCTTAGGTTGACTTTTCCAATGCGTTGACAACATCCCAGGCTTAGTGTGGTCTTTTTTGAGGACCAGAATGAGGTTAATGCAAAAATGTGGGTGAAGACTCCCTGCCCACCACTTAGGAATTTGGACTCCACCCAACCCCTTCATTTATAGCCACGTTTAGATGTGATTGACACACCATCATCACAAACGGTCATTCTGTCTATGGGGCTTCAAAAAAAGGACCGAAACATCATCATCACAAATGGTGATTATATCTATGGGGCTTCAAAAAAGAGACCCACTCATCATCATTACAATTGGTGATTGTGTCTCTGCGGCTTCAAAAAAAGACCCACATATCATCATCACAAATGGTGATTATATCTAATGGCTTCAAAAAAGAGACTGACACATCATTACAGACAGTGATTCTATTTATGCGGATTCAATAAAGAGACCCACACATTATCATCAGAAATGGTGATTCTGTCTATGGGGCTTTGAAAAAAAGAGACCGACACATCATCATCATAAACGGTGATTCTGTCTATGGGGCTTAGAAAAAAAAAGACCGACACATCATCATCACAAATGGTGATTCTGTCTATGGGGCTTTGAAAAAAACAGACCGACACATCATCATCACGAACGGTGATTCTGTTTATGGGGCTTTGAAAAAAAGAGACCGACACATCATCATTACAAATGGTGATTCTGTCTAAGGGGCTTTGAAAAAAAAGAAACCGACACATCATCCTCACAAACCGTGATTCTGTCTATGCGGCTTTGAAAAAAAAGAGACCCACAGATCATCATCACAAACTGTGATTCTATCTATGGGCCTTCAAAAAAGAGACTGACACACAATCATCACAAACGGTGATTCTGTCTATGGGGCTTAGAAAAAAAAAAGACCGACACATCATCATCACAAATGGTGATTCTGTCTATGGGGCTTTGAAAAAAACAGACCGACACATCATCATCACAAACGGTGATTCTGTCTATGGGGCTCTTAAAAAAAGAGACCGACACATCATCATTACAAACGGTGATTCTGTCTAAGGGGCTTCGAAAAAAAAGAAACCGACACATCATCCTCACAAACGGTCATTCTGTCTATGCGGCTTTGAAAAAAAAGAGACCCACAGATCATCATCACAAACTGTGATTCTATCTATGGGCCTTCAAAAAAGAGACTGACACATAATCATCACAAATGGTGATTTTGTCTATACGCCTTCAAAAAATGAGACCCAAAGGTTATAGGCAAAAAAAAAAGCCTTTTTAGGGGAAACTGAAGATTTTGGCAATCCCTTCCTGTATGCAAAATACACGGCTTTGCTTTGCTCTCAGCACAAAATGCATATGTCCGGATGGACCCTCTCACCCTCCTATTCTATCTAATAGGCTGTGGAGTAGCTAGCTATCCATTTGTGTAACACAGACGGAGCATCACGGGGCGGCAGCAGCAGTAACACACTGAAAATGGTGATGACGGCAAATGCCTTATATCTGGGGGGAGATGTGACTTTGGCAGCCAATGACACAAGCCCTTGTGTCTTCACTTTGTGGATGCTTTATGCGTTCTGATTGGCTGCCAGCCTGGAACATCCACACGGAAAGAGCCGGGAAAATAAAATGGAGACTTCAGAACTTAATTTTAAGTCAAATCTTGCATCAACATAAAAAAGGAGGATGAGGAGGAAAGTACACACATGCTAGAACATTGAAAAAGATTATGTAAGAGAAAATAGTGTTACAGAGAACACCCACTGAGCCCTAAGCCTGCAGCTGCCAAAGTAGAAACGTAGGAAATAAGCATATTATGAAATAATATAAAAAATGAAATCCACCAACAACAAAATATATTGTGTGACCAACTAAAGTTAGTAATATACATATTGTAAACCTTATTTGTATGAGCATGCTCTATTGCTAGATCTTCTTTGTAGCTGCAGCTCAGCTTCAGTGGGCCTTTACATTTAATTTTACATAAAGCAAGAAAATGACCTGACTCTCCTGCTTTCTCATATCCACAAGTTATCTTAGCATTGTGGGACAAGTTAATATTATTGGTTCACTTCTATATATTTGAAGTTTTATTGCCCCCGGTGGGGGGGGGAAGGAGGGTGAAGACAACGGTCAATGATTTGTCACCCTGAGGCTTCAACATTCATTTTGTGAAAGAACCAAAATGAATCAAATCTTAAATTGACAAGAAAATGGACCATGACAAGATAAGGACACACAGGTAAGTACATTGAAAAAGATTGTGCAAGAGCTACAGAGAATACCCACTGGGTCCTAAACTTGCAGCTGCCAAAGCACAAATGTAGGAAATAATTATCTTATGACATAATAAAAAAAATGAAATCCTTAAACAACAAAATATAATGTGAGACATTAAAGGTAGAAAGATACAAATTGTAAACTTTTTCCATACATGTTAGTTTACTTCTTCTCTGTAGCTGCATGTTTCCATCTCAGCTCCAGTGGGCCTTTCCACTTTCTTTTACGTAAAGCTGGAACATGACCTAGCTCTCCTCCTTTCTCATATCTACAATAAGTTATCTCATCCTTATGTGACAAGTTGATTTTATTGGTTCACTTTTATACATTTGAAGTTCCAATTGGGTACAGACAACAGTCAATGATTTATCACTCACAGGCTTCAACATTCAATTTTCTAAAGAATCAAAATGAATCAAATTTTGCATTGACATGAAAATAGAAGATGATGAGGTGAGGAGACATAGGCTAGAACATTGAAAAAGATTGTTTAAGAGAAAATAGTATTACATAGAACACCCACTGAGCCCTAAGTCTGCAGCTGCCAAAGCAGAAATGTAGGAAATAAGCATCCTATGAAATAATAATAATAAAAACTGAAATCCAAAATTGACCCATTAAGGGTAGTAATATACATATTGTAAAGTTTTTTGTCTGAGTATGCTCCTTTGCTAGATTCTTCTCTGTAGATGCATGTTACCATCTCAGCTCCAGTGGGCCTTTCCAGTTTCTTTGACATAAAGCTGAAAAATGACCTTTCTCATATCCACTACAAGTCATCTTACCCTTAGAACATTGAAAAAGATTGTGTTAGAGAGAATAGTGTTGATTCTTTTCTATAGCTGCATGTTACCATCTCAGCTCCAGTGGGCCTTTCCATTTTTGTTTACATAAAGATGGAAAATGACCTGACTCTCCTCCTTTCTCATATCCACAAGTCATCTTACCCTTAGAACATTGAAAAAGTTTGTGTAAGAGAGAATAGTGTTGATTCTTCTTTGTAGCTGCATGTTTCCATCTCAGCTCCAGTGGGCCTTTCCATTTTGTTTTACATAAAGCTGGAAAATGAGATGACTCTCCTCCTTTCTCATATCCACATCAAGACATCTTACCCATATGTGACAAGTTGATTTTATTGGTTCACTTTTATATGTTTGCAGTTCCATTTGGGTAAAGACAACAGTCAATGAGTTATCACCCACAGGCTTCAAGGTTCATTTTGCAAAAAAATCTAAATAAATTAATCTTGCAGAGAGAATAGTGTTACAGAGAACATCCACTGAGCCCTAAACCTGCAGCTGCCAAAGCAGAAATGTTGGAAATAAGCATCCTAATGAGAAAATAAACACTGTAATCCACCCACAACAAAGCATAATATGATCCATTAAAGGTAGAAAGATTCAAATTGTAAACATTGAATGTATGAGTATGCTGTATTGCTAGATTCTTCTCTGTAGCTGCATGTTACCATCTCAGCTGCAGTGGACCTTTCCATTTTCTTTGAGATAAAGCTGGAAAATTACCTGAATCTCCACCTTTCTCATATTCACAACAAGTCATCTTACCTTTTTAACATTGAAAAAGATTGTGCAAGAGAGAATAGTAATGATTCCTCTCTGTAGCTGCATGTTTCCATATCAGCTCCAGTGGGCCTTTCCATTCTTTTATATAAAGCTGGAAAATGACCTGACTCTCCTCCTTTCTCATATCCACATCAAGACATCTTACCCATATGTGACAAGTTGATTTTATTGGTTCACTTTTATATGTTTGCAGTTCCATTTGGGTAAAGACAACAGTCAATGAGTTATCACCCACAGGCTTCAAGGTTCATTTTGCAAAAAAATCTAAATAAATTAATCTTGCAGAGAGAATAGTGTTACAGAGAACATCCACTGAGCCCTAAACCTGCAGCTGCCAAAGCAGAAATGTTGGAAATAAGCATCCTAATGAGAAAATAAACACTGTAATCCACCCACAACAAAGCATAATATGATCCATTAAAGGTAGAAAGATTCAAATTGTAAACATTGAATGTATGAGTATGCTGTATTGCTAGATTCTTCTCTGTAGCTGCATGTTACCATCTCAGCTGCAGTGGACCTTTCCATTTTCTTTGAGATAAAGCTGGAAAATTACCTGAATCTCCACCTTTCTCATATTCACAACAAGTCATCTTACCTTTTTAACATTGAAAAAGATTGTGCAAGAGAGAATAGTAATGATTCCTCTCTGTAGCTGCATGTTTCCATATCAGCTCCAGTGGGCCTTTCCATTCTTTTATATAAAGCTGGAAAATGACCTGACTCTCCTCCTTTCTCATATCCACAACAAGTCATCTTACCCTTAGAACACTGAAAAAGATTGTGTAAGAGAGAATAGTGTTGATTCTTCTCTGTAGCTGCATGTTATCAGCTCAGCTCCAGTGGGCCTTTCCTTTTCTTTGACGTAAAGATGGAAAATGGCCTGACTCTCCTCCTTTTTCATATCCACAACAAGTCATCTTACCCTTAGAACACTAAAAAAGATTGTGTTAGAGAGAATAGGGTTGATTCTTCTCTGTAGCTACATATTTCAATCTCAGCTCCAGTGGGCCTTTCCCTTTTCTTTGACATAAAGATGGAAAATGGCCTGACTCTCCTCCTTTCTCATATCCACAAGTCATATTACCCTTAGAACACTGAAACAGATTGTGTATGAGAGAATAGTGTTGATTCTTCTCTGTAGCTGCATGTTATCAGCTCAGCTCCAGTGGGCCTTTCCCTTTTCTTTGACATAAAGCTGGAAAATGGCCTGACTCTCCTCCTTTCTCATTTCCACAACTAGTTATCTTACCATTAGAACATTGAAAAAGATTGTGTTAGAGAGAATAGTGTTGATTCTTCTCTGTAGCTGCATGTTTCCATCTCAGCTCCAGTGGGCCTTTCCCTTTTCTTTGACATAAAGCTGGAAAATGACCTGACTCTCCTCCTTTCTCATATCCACAACAAGTCATCTTACTCTTATGTGATAAGTTGATTTTATTGGTTCACTTTTATACATTTGAAGTTCCATTTGTGTAAAGACAACAGTCAATGATTTATCACCCACAGGCTTCAACATTCATTTTGTGAAATAACCTTATAATATGGGATTCTCCTTCATTTCATCAGAAGAGCAAAGCAAGTGTAGCCGAATGAAAATATGTCTCTTTCTACGTTCTGCTTGGTTAGGATGTTTCCACCTCTTATAAATTGCCTTAAACAAAAAGATGTAAAAGGAATGGTCCCCAGGGGCCGGAGTGAATCCAGAGAAGCTGGCGGGAGGCTGGCGCTCGCAGGGTTATTGAGAAAAATGTGTCCTTTCAACGGCTCTGCTCCGGCCTGACCCCCCGCCGGCCCGCAGTCCAATCAGGTGGCATTTTACAGAGGATGGTTTGAATATTGATGAGGGAACACAGAGAAAGAAGTAATAAAAGATTCACAATGTGAGGAATAATGTATGGGCAGCCATGCATGGGAAGCCTGGGTCACTATAGGGGGGACTTTGATTCCAAGGTAAGGGTCCGAAGAAAAAAGTTGGGGCATTTCTCATTCTCTCTCTGCGGACACACGTGGAGATTTCTCATTGTTACAAATGTATTTCAAGTGTTCCTTCACATCACAACTTTACATTGAACTTCATTGCTTTAGATCTGTTGCTCTGTAGCAAAGAAAAAAAGAGTCTTGTTACAACTTCTAGTAATAATATTCTTTTACATAGGGGGCAGTATTATAGTAGATATATTCTTGTATATAGGAGCAGTGTTATAGTAGTTATATTCTTGTACATAGGGGCAGTATTATAGTAGTTATATTCTTGTATATAGGGGCAGTATTATAGTAGTTATATTCTTGTATATAGGAGCAGTATTATAGTAGTTATATTCCTGTATATAGGAGCAGTATTATAGTAGTTATATTCTTGTATATAGGAGCAGTATTATAGTAGTTATATTCTTGTATATAGGAGCAGTATTATAATAGTTATATTCTTGTACATAGGAGCAGTATTATAGTAATTATATTCTTGTACATAGGGGGCAGTATTATAGTAGTTATATTCTTGTATATAGGGGCAGTATTATAGTAGTTATATTCTTGTATATAGGGAGCAGTATTATAGTAGTTATATTCTTGTACATAGGGGCAGTATTATAGTAGTTATATTCTTGTATATAGGGGCAGTATTATAGTAGTTATATTCTTGTATATAGGGGCAGTATTATAGTAGTTATATTCTTGTATATAGGAGCAGTATTATAGTAGTTATATTCTTGTATATAGGGGCAGTATTATAGTAGTTATATTCTTGTATATAGGAGCAGTATTATATTAGTTATATTCTTGTACATAGGGCAGTATTATAGTAGTTATATTCTTGCTTATGGGAGCAGTATTATAGTAGTTATATTCTTGCATATAGGAGCAGTATTATAGTAGTTATATTCTTGTATATAGGAGCAGTATTATAGTAGTTATATTCTTGTATATAGGGGCAGTATTATAGTAGTTATATTCTTGTATATAGGAGCAGTATTATAGTAGTTATATTCTTGTATATAGGAGTAGTATTATCGTAGTTATATTCTTGTATATAGGAGCAGTATTATAGTAGTTATATTCTTGTATATAGGGGCAGTATTATAGTAGTTATATTCTTGTATATAGGAGCAGTATTATAGTAGTTATATTCTTGTATATAGGGGCAGTATTATAGTAGTTATATTCTTGTATATAGGAGCAGTATTATAGTAGTTATATTCTTGTACATAGGGGCAGTATTATAGTAGTTATATTCTTGTACATAGGGCAGTATTATAGTAGTTATATTCTTGTATATAGGGGCAGTATTATAGTAGTTATATTCTTGTATATAGGAGCAGTATTATAGTAGTTATATTCTTGTATATAGGAGCAGTATTATAGTAGTTATATTCTTGTATATAGGGGCAGTATTATAGTAGTTATATTCTTGTATATAGGAGCAGTATTATAGTAGTTATATTCTTGTACATAGGAGCAGTATTATAGTAGTTATATTCTTGTATATAGGGGCAGTATTATAGTAGTTATATTCTTGTACATAGGGGCAGTATTATAGTAGTTATATTCTTGTATATAGGAGCAGTATTATAGTAGTTATATTCTTGTATATAGGAGCAGTATTATAGTAGTTATAATCTTGTACATAGGAGCAGTATTATAGTAGTTATATTCTTGTATATAGGAGCAGTATTATAGTAGTTATAATCTTGTATATAGGAGCAGTATTATAGTAGTTATATTCTTGTATATAGGAGCAGTATTATAGTAGTTATATTCTTGGATATAGGAGCAATATTATAGTAGTTATAATCTTTTATATCAGACAGTAATATAGCAGATATAGACATTTTTCTCTGTAATACAGGACATAGCACTAATTAGAGGAGTTGTACAGCTTTCAGCCTCTTGCAGCATTGCTGGTGCTGTGGATGAGCAGTTGGATTGCACGTCCTGATGTTTCGGAGTCGTCTTCGCCTTCTAACCTCTGGTTTTAGCGCAGACGCTCGGGTCAGTAGATGCGCTGCTGCCATTTGTCATTACTTAGAGACTATAGAGGAGCCGGTAATGGCTGCAGGAGCAATTAGAGACACGATCTGACAGATCAGAGACTTCAAATACCAAATATCAAACTTTGTGCCTTAATGAGTCGAGTTCACGGTAAAACCCACAATGTTCTAAAATGTAAATCTCGCACTGTGACTCCATAATCCACTCTGAATGAGATTCACAATAACATTTATTAGGAAGCTCCGTCTACTTCTGGGTATCACTTGTAGTAATGTTTATGAGAAGTTGGGGTAGATACACCACATATATTGTGGACTTTGTTGACTCCAGGTCGATGGTGGCCTCTGGTTGCCTTTGGATGACATTCCCGGTGTTGGATTCTCACCAGTCCACGTTAAGGGAATAACGCCACAAACATCCTAACCCCAACGTGACGATCAGGCATCCGGCGGCGGTGTAGAGGATCAAGAAGATGGGGCTGAGGAAGTCTATGGTGAAACCAGAGGAGTCAGTTTCCTTCTTCTTCTCCTCTTCTGTCTGCTCTGGTGTTCTTGACTCCAGCGCTCGGTGGAAATCTTCCTCCAAATCGCTGTCAGGATTGTTTGGATTTCGTGTTACTGAAAAGAGAAGATAAGAACCGAACAGGAGGATGAGGAGTGTTCTGGATAAACAGTGTTGGATCATAGACAGAAAGGTGATCGGAAAGAGTTCGAGGAGTGTAGATGTGAGAAAAACGATATAATAATCTTGTAGTTGTGATCTTTTAATGGCTAAGAAACTCGTATAAAGCAATGATGTAACAAAGCAAGCTATCGGGATGCTTAGGTCTCTTTTACCGGGCACCATCATGATACTATGCCCAGTGAAGAGATGTAAGTAGTCTCGAAAGCTTGCTTTGTTACATCATTACCTTTTAATGGCTAACAAAAATAAAGTATCATAACTACAAGGCTAACAAAAATTAAGTAATGATGCAACAAAGCAAGCTTTCAAGACTGCTTACATCTCTTCATCAGGTATAGTATCATGATGGTGCATGATAAAAAGACATAAGCAGTCCCGAAAGCTTGCTTTGTTACATCATTATTTCATTTTTGTTATCCTTGCAGTTATGATACGTTTTAATGGCTAACAAGAATACTGTAATGATGTAACAAAGAAACCTTTCAAGACTGCTTATGTCCCTTCAGAAGGCACCATCATGATACCATGATACCATGCCTGATGAAGAGATGTAAGCAGTCTCAAAAGCTTTTTTGTTACATCATTACTTTATTTTTGTTAGCCATTAATAGGTAATAAAGCAAGCTTTTGAAACTGCTTATGTCTCTTTATCAGGCACCATCATGATACTATGCCCGATGAAGAGATGTAAGCAGTCTCAAAAGCTTTCTTTGTAACATGATTACTTTATTTTTGTTAGCCATTAATAGGTAATAAAGAAAGCTTTCAAGACTGCTTATATCTCTTTATCAGGCACCATTATGATGCTACGCCTGATGAAGAGATGTAAGCAGTCTCAAAAACCTTTGTGTTACATCATTACTTTATTTTTGTTAGCCATTAATAAGTAATAAATCAAGCTTTCAAAACTGCTTATGTCTCTTCATCAGGCACCATCATGATACCATACCTGAAGAGATGTAAGCAGTCTCGAGAGCTTGCTTTGTAAAATCATTACTTTATTTTTGTTACCTATTACAAGTTATCACAACTAGAACATTATCATTTTGTTTCTCCTACTGTATGTAGTGTATGAGACTGCTTACTTCTCTTCATCAGGCATGGTATCATGATGGTGTCTGATAAAGAGCTTGCTTAAAAGATAACAAAGCAAGCTTTCAAGACTGCTTATATCTCTTCATCAGGCACCATCATCATACCATGCCTGATGAAGAGACGTGAGAAGTCTCCAAAACTTTCTTTGTATCATGATTACTTTATTTTTGTTAGCCATTAAAAGGTAACAAAGCAAGCTCTTTATCAGGCACCATCATGATACCATGCCTGATGAAGAAATATAAGCAGTCTCATCCACTGCATACAGTGGGAGAAACACATTGATAATGCTGTAGTTGTGATATCTTTTAATGGGTAACAAAAATAAAGTAATGATGTAACAAAGTAAGCTTTCAAGGCTGCCTACTTCTCTCCATCAGACACCATCATGATACCATGATGCCAGGCCTGATAAAAAGATGTAAGCAGTCTTGAAAGCTTGCTTTCTTACATCATTATTTTACTTTTGCTAGCCACTAAAAGGTAATAAAGCAAGGTTTTAAGACTGCTTACGTCTTTTCATCAAGTACCATCATGATACTATGGTACCATGCCCGATCAAGATACTTGCTTTTGAACATTATTGCTTTATTTTTGTTAGCCTTAAAAGGTAACAAAGCAAGTTTTTTAGACTGTTTGTATCTCTTCATCAGGCACCATCATGATACTACTCCTGATGAAGAGGCATAATGGCATTGTCAGCCATTAAAAGTAAAAAATCAAGCTTTCAAGACTGCTTACATTTTTTCATCAGGCATGGTATCATGATGGTACCTGATGAATTGTCTAAAGTAAACCTGGCTCACTGGAATTTAAGGTGCTCTTGAGAAAAATGTCGTAATGTAAAAGAGTATCTCAGGCACACAACTAAGAAAAAGAGACTTTTTGCATCAATTCCTGTTTTTATTGTCTTGTCAAAAAATGGTGTCAGAAAGTGGAACGTTTCGGTTTCGCAGAACCTTCTTCAGCCACTGACACTATATAATAAAGACATGTACATATGTTTATTCACATATAGGGAGAAACAAATGCAGTGTTATATCTGATGACGATTCAGGACAATCATATATAAGGCATCAAATAAAGAAAAAAGAAAGCGAGAACAAGTGTCATATCAATATATCATTGAATCAACATATTAATGCATATGTAATACAAGGCCAGACCCATACTAATGTAGATCATAAGGATAACTCAAATATATCTCCTTGTAATCACTGTTACTTCTGAAGGAGAGTCATAATCATGTGAAAAATGTAGTAAAGGAATCAAACGAAAGGAATTAGTAAATATAGGTCGGTGATAGTGCATTTATTAGTAGGATATGTACCTGAGGAATAAAGGGTCCTCAGGAACGTATATATAAAAAAAAGAGTGTGGATTCAGCCTCGTAACGAGAACCGTCCGGTCAGGGGAAGTGTGAGTGAGGATCAGGCCGCCACCTCTGTGTTTATGTGAGCGAGGGGCGGGTGTAGTGCGATTTCCTGTTTCCATCATCTGGAACGCAGGTAATTGTTAGTTGTGATATTTCACATATTAGAGGATAAAATACCTCTAGATTGTGACAAGTTGATTTCCTGTTTTCCCCATCACTTTTTTGTAATCTTTACAGGTATCTATAACCTACGCACAACGATTCTCGTTACGAGGCTGAATCCACACTCTTTTTTTTATATATACGTTCCTGAGGACCCTTTATTCCTCAGGTACATACCCTACTAATAAATGCACTATCACCGACCTATATTTACTAATTCCTTTCGTTTGATTCCTTTACTACATTTTTCACATGATTATGACTCTCCTTCAGAAGTAACAGTGATTACAAGGAGATATATTTGAGTTATCCTTATGATCTACATTAGTATGGGTCTGGCCTTGTATTACATATGCATTAATATGTTGATTCAATGATATATTGATATGACACTTGTTCTCGCTTTCTTTTTTCTTTATTTGATGCCTTATATATGATTGTCCTGAATCGTCATCAGATATAACACTGCATTTGTTTCTCCCTATATGTGAATAAACATATGTACATGTCTTTATTATATAGTGTCAGTGGCTGAAGAAGGTTCTGCGAAACCGAAACGTTCCACTTTCTGACACCATTTTTTGACAAGACAATAAAAACAGGAATTGATGCAAAAAGTCTCTTTTTCTTAGTTGTGTGCCTGAGATACTCTTTTACACTACGGTACCTGATGAATTGACATAAGCAGTCTCGAAAGCTTGCTTTGTTACCCTTTAATGGCCAGCAAAAATAAAGTAATGAGGTTACAAAGGAAACATTCAAGACTGCTTATGTCCCTTCATCAGGCCTGGTATCATGATGGTGCCTGATAAAGAGACGTCAGCAGTCTCGAAAGCTTGCTTTGTAATATCATTACTTTATTTTTGTTAGCCATTAAAAGGTATCACAACTCCCACTGAGAGCACTCAATCTTTTTTCATCTGACTAACACGGTACCAAACCTTTTTATGTCTTATATACATTTATGTCACACACCAAAATGTTCTAGAAAAGATAATGTGTCTTAGAGTTACCGTCCAGGTAGGTGAATCTGCGGAGTATGATGTCATCATCCTCATCTATGACCTCACACACATAAGTCCCGATGTGGGTGACCCTTGTAGGCTCGATCAGTATAAACACGTCTTCTCCAGAAAAGATGTCACTGAAGTAGCTTAAATCAGTCGTCTTGAGCTGAAATGGAAAACATTGATGACATCTTGGAAGACGTTAGTCGTGAGCCGGCTTGGACGATTTCACCCGGTGGCTTACGTTTCTGGCGTACTTCCAGATGACTTTGATAAATTCTGGGAATTCAAACACCCCTCCGCAAGGAATAATGGACTTGGCCAACTCTTCGACTCTTAAGACCTCAACTGAGAAGAAAGGGAAGGAAACAACCATCGAACCCAAGGAGTGATAGGCGAACTGATAAACCAATGATAGAAGTGATCTTACGGGGACAGGCCACCGGAAATGGGCAATCCTCCTCAGCACACCGTTTGCAGGTGAAGGTGCGAGCAGCTTTTTGAAGGCCTGGTGTGGCAAAAGATAAAGAGACTGAACACGTAGTATAAAGGAGAAAATCCGCACCACCCTGTGTCTTCTTAGGTAGGTTACTGGTATACGGCCATGGTTATTCACAGCGTTGTGAGTGATAATGGCAAAAGGTTGTACTCGCGAAAAGAAACAAGTGTAGTACATTCACAAAGGCGATCACCCAAGTTGCCTAAAACGAGTCCTTTATTGGGAATTCAGCTGATGAGGATAACAGCTGTTTTGTGCTCGTCCAGTACAAACACGAAACAGCTGTGATCCTCAAGATCTGTTAGCCTCCTTTTGTGCCTGCCAGGATTTTATGAAAGACCCGTTTTAGGCAACTTGGGTGAGTGCCGCTTATTTCTCTTTGTAAATAAAGAGACTGAATCTAAAGAAAATGAGGACCGGTGTGACTAATGGAGGTCACACACATCCGGTGTAATGACGTTACTCACCACATGGAGGCAAGCATTTAGCTGCTGGATTACCTAAGAAAAAAAAAGCAGATACGGTGAAAATAATCACTTCAACTTCTTGAAAAATTATTGCTCAGTGTTTGCAAAGTTCTGAGTCTTTGTAAACTATTCCACTAGCTTATATTACTTTCTTTAGTCTCAAACTTCATCCTGAAAGTGCTGCTTTAATTGTCTCTTTTAGAAGATGCCTTGAACTGCTGCTCTACCAAGAATCTGCACTTAAAAACTATTTACAAACAATCCCCTTGAGAGTTAATCTTCTTAACTCACACATTCCATAGGAGTGTCACACATGTGGGTGAGGACCCATTGTACCATGAGCCAGGCTTAACCTGGTGGAGTGTGACGAATTGGCTACGAGGTATTCACCGGAGCTTCTGATGTTGAGGTTGGACTTGGCTGGTATCACTCCAGGGAAGTCCTCAGGCTGCAGAAAGTTGACCTCAGGGGTCAGGGACTTAGGTACAGTGCTGAGGGCAAGGCTGGGGCTCCACTTGCAAGAGACTCACACGTGTCTCGCATCGCATTCCCCGACATGGCCGCCAGCTCTCCGGACAGAAGCGTGGAGTTGCATAGAATCACATTCAGCTCCACACTCCTGACCGGAGAGCTGGTGGCCGTGTCGGGGAATGTGATGCGAGACACGTGGTGAGTCTCTTGCAAGTGGGGCTCCAGCCTAACAGTCAGGACTTTATCAGAAGAAAAAACAGATATTGCGCCACACTGCAACTGGAGGAACTTAATACACGGTTTTACTATGTTTGTACTAACCTTTACTGGTTGTGCAACACCCCGCACAACCAGACTGATGGCTTAATGTGGATCACTGTAGTGACAAGGGCCAATAATCCCTCCTCCTCAGATACTCCGGGCCTGGTGGTCGGCTCCTTAGTTCCTCTGGAGATGGAGGTGGGCTCCTTCACTCCTCCACCCGAAGAGGCAGACTCGCTGCACTGGCTTCCGTCCCAGCTCCACACTGTGTATCAGTTGATCATTCAAGGGTGGGTCTTTATGATGTACTGCCAGGTACTGTGGATCTTAGAGCAGCTCACACACCGCACTCCCAACAAGGGAGAAGGGGATTAGCAAATAGAAAAACAAGCGGTGTCAGAGGATTGGAGCGCTAAAGAAACCACGGGTTGGTGATTAGATTACCGATAATTTATTGCACGAACAGCAGGGGTCCAGTATGCCACAACGCGTTTCGACGCACAGATGCGTCTTTCTCAAGTGATCCACTTGAGAAAGACGCATCTGTGCGTCGAAACGCGTTGTGGCATACTGGACCCCTGCTGTTCGTGCAATAAATTATCGGTAATCTAATCACCAACCCGTGGTTTCTTTAGCGCTCCAATCCTCTGACACCGCTTGTTTTTCTATTTGCTATAGGACTTTATCAGAGTCACAGCAAAGACTGACATTGGATCTGATTGAGATGGGATAGCTGCTTCAGACAGGATGACTGGTTCAGGAATGGACTCTGGTATAGACCGGGCCAAGGGTTCAGGTACTTGGGCAGGATCGGGTATGGGCAGACAGGTCAGGTTCAGGTATAGGCAGGATAGCTACTAATTTCCAGTTACAGGACTGGATACAGGTTCAGGGACCTGACAACTAAAGTTGAGCAAACTTTCCCCAAACACGTTGGCCAATTTCAAATTCGGCACAAACATTGACTATTCGGTTCGCAATCGGAAACCCAAACAATTTACAATCAGTAAATGCGGGTATGTTTGGGAAAAATAGAAATATAAAATGACTCTAAAACTTTCCATGATTGTGTGGGGCCAAAACGCTCGTCGGAAGTCCCGCCGACCGGGAACAACACCTGGACATATGGTTAGGAGTGTTCCCAGCCATCGGTTCTACCTTTTCTTTCAACCTATAGAATTTTTTTAGCTTCCCGGAGTTTGCAGCTGTTTTCAGCAACTGTTTATAAGAGCTTATTATTTTTCTTTTAATTTTTGGGGATTTTTTCCAAGATTTTAAAATTACTCAAGTTTTCAGCTGTTCAAATGGATGGATGGGTAGATGGATAGATAGTTGGATGTAAAGTAGATATAGATTTATAGATCAATAGATGTCAAACACCCCCTATATATTGTAAGCTTGCACCATTTAGTCCTTTCATGTTGCACTAAAGAGTGTTTTCACCTTGTATTTAGCCTTAAAAATCTAATTAATAAAAAAAAAATAAAAGCTAGGGTACAGCAGACAGCTGCAGCCTGCAGACCACAGCTGGCGGCTTTATCTTGACTATTATCAAAATTAGGTAGGGGGACCCCATGACACCAATTTTTTCAATTATTTATTTTTACAGTAATCTGATGTCATTTTGGTTGCAATAATGACAACCAATCACAGACACTGGCAGAGAGGGTGGTCGGGGCTAAGACTGTCTTTAACTAATCGGGATGGGGGGGAACAGTCAATATGTTTGAGCAGATCCCCGGAAGCAGGGGGACAGCGGCGCTAAAACTTGCTAAGTAATAGTGTATAAAGGTAATGTGTGCGCCAAAACAGCGGGGCTCCACTGTAGAATGGTTTGAGCTTTTGGGCCCGTTTGAAGGTGTTTTCTAGGCCCTTGATTTAGCCTCCCATTGATTTGAATGGGGTTCAGAAGTTCAGCAAACATATGCCCGTTCTGTGAACCGAACAGAACCCGAACTTCAAAAGGTTCGCTCATCTCCATTGACAACAGCCTAGAAAGCACAGGACTAACTAAAACAATGTTGCCCAGGCACCTCCCATTAGGGGAAGGAGTCTTAAAATATCTGGGGATGATTCTGGATTGTGTGTGCTGGCCAACTTCAAAATGGCTGCCATGGTCACCACCCTTCTGAAAAAGTTTTCCCCCTTCCCAAATACTAATGTGCCACCAACAGGAAGTTGATATCACCAACCATTCCCATTTTATTTAGGTGTATCCATATAAATGGCCCACCCTGTACTGTTTTAATACAAATTCTTGCTAGAGCAGCAGTTCAAAGCAACTTATAAAGAGCAAGAAATGACCCCTGATGAAGCATTGGTGAAACGTGCGTCGGGTGTTCAGTGTGTGATCTTGAATTTGAGCCTTACTTCTAGTTATTAAGCTTTTACTCTTCACATTCAGGATTGTGTTGGAGAGGGAATGAAGATAAATAAGGTATTGGGGGTATATTACTAAGTTTCATAATTTTGCAAAAATTGATGAAAAATGAAAAAGAAAAAAGTAGTTTAGTCATCCCCATAAAGGGTCAATGCATTGTGAGGGGGAGACGATGGACAATCTGGAGAGTAATCCAGCCGCCTGCGTCTGAGGAGTTATAGCTACTTACTCCTGATCAGCTCCTTCACTTTTAACACAAAATGCATCGTTGTATTGACAAATTGATTCATCCAATCTTCTGAACTGGCTAAAATAACAGAGAAATGGCATTTATTATTGACCTGAGAGAAATTGGTGACAATTCTGGATATTTTAGGGTCTTACCGTGCTGGTTGATCATCATGACCTCAGTAAAGAAGGTTTGTATAAAAGATTTGATCTTGTGAATCTCAGTAAAAGCTGCAAAGAGAGAAGAACCGTGAGACTTTCATTCATCACCATGAAGGAGGAAGAGAATACACATATCTGCCGGGAGAAGAAGAGAGCAGTGGAGATAGCAGCGCGGTATGTGAGCGCATGCCATCGGGGCTGCAGCATCCATTGGACAATGTGAGCATTTTGCTCAGGTGGCAAGGAGGCAGGGGAGCGGCAATGCTGCAGGGGGGCGGCGCCCTGCACAGAGCGGCTTCCTGCCTGCTGACCGCTGCTTGCCGGTGCCTGGCTGCACAACCACAACACAAGGTACCAGCCGGACTGACAGCAACCCCCCACCCGCCCCCCCACTCCACGGCTCAGGCGGCAGGGGGCCTTGGTTCATCCCTGCATGCCATAGCCTGCAAGAAAGAGAATGGTTTTCTATAGCACCCCCTGGATATTCCCCATCCATTGTTCTTATAGCCCCACCCTGGATCTGTCCCCATCCATTGTTCTTATAGCCCCCACCCTGGATCTGTCCCCATCCATTGTTCTTATAGCCCCCACCCTGGATCTGCCCCATCCATTATTCTTATAGCCCTCACCCTGGATCTGCCCCATCCATTGTTCTTATAGTCCCAACCCTAGATCTTCCCCATCCATTGTTCTTATAGCCCCACCCTGGATCTGCCCCATCCATTGTTCTTATAGCCCACACCCTGGATCTGCCCCATCCATTGTTCTCATAGCCTCCACCCTGGATCTGTCCCATCCATTGTTCTCATAGCCTCCACCCTGGATCTGTCCCATCCATTGTTCTCATAGCCCCCACCCTGGATCTGCCCCATCCATTGTTCTTATAGCCCCAACCCTGGATCTGCCCCATCCATTGTTCTTATAGCCCCAACCCTGGATCTGCCCCATCCATTGTTCTTATAGCCCCAACCCTGGATCTGCCCGCATCCATTGTTCTTATAGCCTTTACCATGCATCAGCCCTATCCATTGTTCTTATAGCCTCCACCCTGGATCTGCCCCATCCATTGTTCTTATAGCCTTTACCATGCATCTGCCCTATGCATTGTTCTTATAGCCTGCACCCTGGATCTGCCCCATCCATTGTTCTTATAGCCCTCACCCTGGATCTGCCCCATCCATTGCTCTTACAGCCCCCACCCTAGATCTGTCCAATCCATTGTTCTCATTGCCTCCACCCTGGATCTGCCCCATCCATTGTTCTTATAGCCCTCACTCTGGATCTGCCCCATCCATTGTTCTTATAGCCTCCACCCTGGATCTGCCCCCATCTATTGTTCTCATAGCCTCCACCCTGGATCTGCCCCATCCATTGTTCTTATAGCCCTCACCCTGGATCTGAACCCATTCATTGTTCTTATAGTCCCCACCCTGGATCTGTCCCATCCATTGTTCTTATAGCCCCCACCCTGGATCTGCCCCAGCCATTGTTCTTATAGCCCCCACCCTGGATCTGCCCCATCCCTTGTTCTTATAGCCCCAACCCTGGATCTGCCCCCATCTATTGTTCTCATAGCCTTCACCCTGGATCTGCCCCATCCATTGTTCTTATAGCCTCCACCCTGGATCTGAACCCATTCATTGTTCTTATAGTCCCCACCCTGGATCTGTCCCATCCATTGTTCTTATAGCCCCCACCCTGGATCTGCCCCATCCATTGTTCTTATAGCCCCAACCCTGGATCTGCCCCCATCTATTGTTCTCATAGCCTCCACCCTGGATCTGCCCCATCCATTGTTCTCATAGCCTTCACCCTGGATCTGTCCCATCCATTGTTCTTATAGCCTCCACCCTGGATCTGAACCCATTCATTGTTCTTATAGTCCCCACTGGATCTGCCCCATCCATTATTCTTATAGCCCCCTGAATCTGTCCAATTCATTGTTCTTATAGCCCCCACCCTGGTTTCCCCCCATGCATTGTTCCTATATTCTCCACCCTGGATCTGCCCCATCCTTCCTTCCTACTGGATCTTCCCCCATCCATTCTTCTTATAGCCCCCACCCTGGATCTTCCCCCATCCATTGTTCTTATAGCCCCCACCCTGGATCTGCCCCATCCATTGTTCTTATAGCCCCCACCCTAGATCTGTCCAATCCATTGTTCTCATAGCCTCCACTCTGGATCTGCCCCATCCATTGTTCTTATAGCCTCCACCCTGGATCTGTCCCATCTATTGTTCTTATAGCCCCCACCCTGGATCTGAACCCATTCATTGTTCTTATAGTCCCCACTGGATCTGCCCCATCCATTATTCTTATAGCCCCCTGAATCTGTCCAATCCATTGTTCTTATAGCCCCCACCCTGGTTTCCCCCCATGCATTGTTCCTATATTCTCCACCCTGGATCTGCCCCATCCTTCCTTCCTACTGGATCTGCCCCATCCATTGTTCTTATAGCCCCCACCCTGGATCTTCCCCCATCCATTGTTCCTATAGCCCCCACCCTGGATCTTCCCCCATCCATTGTTCCTACTGGATCTGCCCCATCCATTGTTCTCATACCTCCCACCCTGGATCTGCCCCCATCCATTGTTCTCATAGCCTCCACCCTGAATCTGCCCCCATCCATCCTTCCTATAGTCCCTACCTTGGATCTTCCTCCATCCACATTTCCTACAGTCCCTACCCAACATCCCTACAGTCCCTATCCCTATTATAGAAACTTGATTCCAGCTCACCCAGTTGCTGTATGCTCATCCACCTGGGGCTCAGACACCCTATCCCTATTCCCTATTGTACACTTGCTTTAGCAAAACTATTGTGTATTTAGTCCTGACAATAAAGCTGCTTTGAATTTGAATTTAACTTTGGACGGGTCCTGTAGACAGTGTAGCGCCCCCATGGTGGGGATGATCTCCAGCTCTGGAGCTGTTAATGAGCGAAACGTGAAGCAGGAAAAGGGCGGAATCCTGATGTCTCACGTTCTGTGCTAAGAAGGAAAGAGGAATAGAAGCCGATGATCGTTACCTATCGGAACGTTATCCAGTGGAATGAACCCATTGTGGATGCCTTGTATGCACTGTCTGGCTGCTATCTTTTTCAGCGAGACGGGAAACTGGCAGATTCGGCCTCTCTCCTCCGGGGTGGTGAAGCAGCTGAGGCAGGAGGTCGCTACCTCCGCTCCACATAGGAGGACGATGATCCGCAGCAGATAATCCATGTTATGGAAGGAGAACATGAATCGTCACAGGACTGCAAACCGGAGAAACGGAAGGAGCGTCAGACCGGAGAGATACAACCCAATGTCTCTTCCAACTCTACCAATGGCGGATTATTGGGGCGAAACAACATAGAGACTGATGATGAGTGGATCTGTGGGGGTTCAGGTTCAGAAGATTCACTCGAATTTGGCCACAAAATTTCAATTTGTATTATAAATTATATGCGGAAGTCCCATATATGACTTTGGGTAAAAAAAGAAGTTATGACTTTCATCACTCAACCGCCAACCGTTGCAGCCCCCGCCTGGTCCACTGTGGCCCTCTGTGGTCCTCTGCGGCTTCTTCTGTCCTCCAGCACACAACGCCCCACAATACAATCCACAGAGCATCCAGTG